>CM076087.1:7873500-7896309 GCA_038088585.1 Chrysina gloriosa
TAAACGGGGAAAAATAAATTACTTGCCTAATTTTTAATGGTTTTATTAAATATGAAAAAACCACAAATTCCACCTCTGTCAAACAGATGTGGCATCTAAATACTTTTATCGGGTAATAATTAACATTTAATAAACGACACTGTAAAAACTCTATTCTACATTAACTGACTGTATTTATAACTATTAACAACTTGAAAACTAAAGATGAAAGCCTTACAACTAATATAGGATTCAACAATTACATGTGCATATGTAACGGGCAATTAAAACGCAGGTATGAAATAGGGGTGATTTTTCCTAATTAAGGTTAACTTAATGTAACATATTCTTTGAAATGCTTAAGGTTTTATGATAGGTAATAAAACAGAAGATATGCACAAGCAATTATCAAATGACAATTAAACTAGAATTACGATAAGATTTCTCGTAAAGAGACCATCAATTCTAAGTATTGTGCACAATTCAAATAAAATATATATATATTTAGATGCCACATCTGTTCAGCAAATGTGGAATTTGGGTTCTTTCATAATTAGTAAAAACATATTAAAAATCAGGCAACACAAGTAATTTAATTATAATAATTGTTGTCCCAAGATAAAAATTGCAGGATGTTCTACCGAGAATTTAGTTAAATTTCTTAAAGAAAATTGCACCGGCCTAGCTCTTAATGAATGATATAAAAAGCATAAATTATAACACATTATATTTGTAAATATTGAGAAATATTTAACATAAAATCAAGATAATTACTTAGTGTTGTGTGTATGTGTGAGTGTAATTCCTTTTCGATTATGGTTCTTCCTATATTTCCTCTCTTAACTTCTATTCTGGATGCACCTTTAATTTCTATGGATTCTTTCCCTTCTTAGATTCTATCTTCTGCGGTATGGTCAGGTTCTTTTATTTAGTGGTATTTCTTCATAAAACCCTATTATTATTTAAACTTCTCATTTCTTTTGGAAACCAGGACGACACTGCTTTATTTCTGAGTTGTCCACGAAACGAAAACTTTAATTCACCTTGACTCCAGTTCATCCAGGTATATCGCTGTTATAGCAACATGTATCGAATGTTGACGTATCCTTGGTTATTTCCAATAACTTTTATGAATTTTTGTAATGTAAAAGTGTTGTATGTATGTGTCCGAATGTTAACAATGCCTTTTTTATCCATTAATATATGCTTTTTATAATGATTATTAATTTTATTTCTAGTTACATTTGTTTCTCTCATTAAACATTTCTGGCTGTATTAAAAATAAGAAGCTAACATCCGTAATAAAATGCTCAAAAGGTGGTGGGCGTGGTGTCGAAAAGGTATAAATAAAACCCCAAAATAAACCGTATAACAATTGAAGATCATAACCCTAACATTAACTGTGAATTTTGATATATTGAATTATAATAAAAGATGAATTTTCTAATAGTAATTAACCATTCGAGTATTACTATACTACAGTGTGATCTTTAGGACGTACTCTTTGAGAATCCCAAGTTTAAAAAAATCGGGGATACACCCCTCCTCTCCCCCTCTCCCTCTCTCCTAACTTCCCCCATCCCCTGCCACTACTTTTAAATTAGGGAGGCACCCTAATTTTTGTTCAATTTTTTTGGGTTATAGTAGTCTTGTAGAGCATACTAAGAGCTTTAAAACGAAAAAATGGGCTCTATAGCTACAACAGAACCGAAGATATTGAATTTTGAAGGTGGAAGTGTGTGTCGACTTGGAGATTTTGGGGGAAATTATGACCCTCCGTATTTTCGGCCCCTGTCGACGTAGGGGGCTGAAAATTTTGTCAATTTTTCAGTTATTATAAGAACTAAACCCAATTTCATCGAAACCGGAAGGGCGAAGAAAATGTTTGCCCTTTTTTTTATCGATTTGGCATGGAATGATCTACAGATCATTGTTGTTGATGCTTTCTGATGTTTTGGTCTGATAGTTTGACTATCTTGAAGATGCTTGTGGATGAATAACGAAACGTTGGCAGTTTTATTTAACCTTGTCAGAAATCAAGAAGTACGGGTCGAGGAATTTTCTTTCGTTTCAAAGGAAGAACCTTTAAACCTTTCATCCGTTTAAAGGGCATAGCCGGGTTTCCATGTTGAGGCTGCGCCCAAACGAAATGAAATTTTTAATCAACTACTCGAAAGCATTTGACTTATAAACGTTTTTGCCAAACTTTCAACCCAATAGCCGCCATATTGGATGAGTAATGGCGGATTGTGTAATAATCGTTCTTCGTCAATTTTAACTGCAACAACAACAACAATGCGAAAATTCTGAAAAAATCATAATGGTGCTGTACATGATACACTAATGTGAATTTTTCGCAAATTTTCCATGGCAGAGTTCGTGAGAAAAAATTTTTCAATTCTTCGCAATCGATTTTTTTATTGTTAACAATCTTGCTTAACTTTGAATTTTTCTACAACCGATTCGTCTTCTAAAGATACGTACTTCATAATATTTTCAATATTTTTCAAAGGAGTCCACGATATTGAAATAGATTAATACCTTTGAAGATCGTCATTTACCATGGTATCGGTCAATCAGAGCAGGTCGCAAATGATTTTTATCGGTTCAATGGTGACCCTTTCTCCACACATTTCGTGGTGAACTAAAATCGATTTTAACTAACGAGACATAATCATCTATCAGATTTTATGCCAGTCAAGTGTTATTAAATAATAATACCTATTTATTACCTTTATACTTCTCTGTCTTCACAGAAAAATGTCAGGGTCAAGTACAAAACATTCAAGATGTTCTTATTGCGATATTTTGCTTAAGAAATGTCCAGGATCGAAGTTGGTGGTAAAAACTGATTCAGAAGCAAGCGTTATATCGAAGTTGCTTGAACGAAAACTTGATGTCAGTGACGTTTGCTGCAACAAATGCCGCAAAAATCTATATCTATATAGTGAAGGATTTGGAAGCAGAAATTATTCATTGTCCCAAAGCCACTACTTCATCTGACGATGTTAATGATCCAACTTTTCTTGTTGCGGAAAAGAATCCCAAAGAAGAATCTCAAAACATTGTTGACATTCAATCATCTTGCATCGTCTCGAACCTGTCTTTTTGTGCGGATCATCAACATCAACAGCACCGTTTGAAGCTCAAAAACAAGTTTTTACGAATTTTTGATAAAATTTTTGCCCAAATCTAATTAAAAAGTTGTGTTGAAAATACATGAATGCAAAGAGTAGAAGAAGAAAAATTAAGCAGGCGTAAAGTTCCATTCAAGACGATGAGTGAGAAGTGACCGAAGATGATTTGAAGATCCTTTTCAGCGGTTTTTATCAGTTACATCAAGTGGTTTCCTATTTGGCAGAAATAATGGGTGCAGACAATAACATTAGAATAGGTTATGTAAAAGAAACGCCAAATATTATCAAAGTTGGAGTTAAGTCGAGACATGTTAGAAGTTATCGAGTATGAACTCCTTTAAAAAAGAAATTGAAAAAATTATGAAATACGTATCTTTAGAAGACGCCTCGGTAGTAGAAAAATTCAAAGTTGAACGAGATTGTTAACAATAAAAAAATTGATTGCAAAAAATTGAAATTTTTTCTCACGAACTCAGCAATGGAAAATTTGCGAAAAATTTACACTAGTGTATCATATACAGCACCCTTATGATTTTTTCAGAATTTTCGCATTGTTAGTTCAGTTAAAATTGACGAAGGACGATTATTACATAATCCGCCATTACTCATCCAATATGGCGGCTATCGGGTTGAAAATTTGGCGAAAACGTATATAGGTCAAACGCTTTCGAAGAGTTGATAAGAAATTTCATTTTGTTTGGGGGCAGTCTCAACCTGGGAACCCGGCTCTGCCCTTTCCACCATCATCAAGTCTTCAGCCAACGTTTTTCCGTTTCAGGTCACATCCATGGCCGATTTACCACCGCCCATCATACAAATCGGTCCTGCGAATCAAACTTTACCGTTACATAGCGTGGTAACTCTCTACTGCAAGGCGACAAGTCCCGAAGGAAGCCCGCCCGCGGTGCGCTGGTTTAAGGACAACAAAGTTTTACAGGTGAACAACTTGCCTGATCGATATTCGATATCGACGAGCGGAACGCTGGACATTGACGGTAAGTAGGTGAATCCAATTTGCGAAGTTGACGCCGTCGTCCCCGACTTAAACGGGTCGAACGGACAATACGGCGAATTACGCATGCAAAGTCGGTAGTCGATGGGGGGATGAAAATTTCTTCTTTTTTCCCTCCGTTCAAATCGGTTCCTCCAGAGACTTACGTAAATGTGTATTGGAGGAAGTTTAGTAACCAGCTCGTGTGTGTTCGCTTTTACGTAGGGTAAAGGAGTTGTGCTTGTTAGCAATGCATAAAGCGGTTCACCTTCAAGATATACTTTTGTCATCAGAAATGTTAATGTAATTTACACTTTACAACGCGTGGAACTTTTCAAAAGTTGGTGGCGTATGTGTTAATTCCATCACTTCCAAACTGATGAGCTGTTTTTCCCTCTTTTATTTGAGATGTACTTTGCGTTTTAGGTTGTGTCGGCCGGTCCAAGAATTCTGAAGGGCGGAAAAGGATTTAAACGAAACATATTCTTTCTCCGTTATTCTTTCTTTCTGTCTTTCTTTCTTTCTTTCTTTCTTTCATTCGCTAGCACGAGGCGAGCATTGCCAAACACCCTTAATCAACCAGTAAATACACCTCAGTCCTTCAGATGACCTTTACCCCTCGACCAGAACTTTCAAAACCTTCAAATTTCTCACGCTTGGTGAGCTGTCAATATAAATCAATTCGAAAGCAAATTGAAAATACGGGTACACACCACCATTCTGCACTTCCTACGAATTTTCCTTATCTCACTGTTCAGAGCTGTCGTACACACCGTTGTCACTAAAGTAATTTGCAATTTTCCATTCCTGTATGATACAGCCTAGGAAAAAAAAAAGGAAAATTTATCCCAATTTTGTAAATAAAAAAAAATAATAAAGCGATAATTTATACACCAGTTCACGAGAATATCAGCAGTTCTTAAAATTCCTTATGGCGGAAATTTGGCTAAAGTTTCGGATGCAATTTCTTTAGAAGAAGAGGGTTCTTATTTTTCTGATTTTTTCATGAAGCCTTGCCGGTTCCAATTTCTTACGTGACCATTCCGGAATCCGTGTAGTATCCCCAAGAATTTTAGGCGACCTTGAAATGAATACTTTATAGCCTTAATTCCTCCAGTTTTCCATTGAAGATGGCATCTTAGTTGCCGAAATACGTATCTGGAATTATTTCCGAAAAGTGTGGTAAGGATCATTTCATTGAAGTGAATACCTTTTAAGGGACACCCGACCAGCTCAAGCGTAAATGTAACCCTAATCGTAAACGCGTTAAATTTGGACGGGGCAATAATCCAAAATATATTAATTTTTTCTGATGTTTCAAAGGGGTACCCTTTGGAATTTCGAAGAAAATCGAAATGGTGGGAAGTACCACTTATTACACATCAAATTAAAGCTCCTCGAGTGCAGATTAGGGATAAACTAATCTCGGATACGAGAGGCGGTTCATTGAGGAAATATTCAAGTGAGAAAGTGATTAGTGGTTCTTGGCGAATCGCTCTGGTACGCTCTAACATCTAAACGAAGCAAATTTCACGAATTTTTACGTCAAAATCGTATTCTACACCGTCGAAAACGTCTGTACACAGAATTGCATTTGATTTAGAACATGTTAATTTCTTCTGAAATTTCAAAGGGGTACCCCTTGAAATTTCGAACAAAATCGAAATGGTCGGAAATAGGACTTATTACACATCAAATTAAACCTCCTCGAGTGCAGATTAAGGATAAAATAATCTCGGATACGAGAGGCGGTTAATTGAGGAAATATTCAATGAGAAAGTGAAAAGTCGTTCTGGATGAATCGCTTTGATACGCTCTAACATCCAAACGAAGCAAATTTCACGAGTTTTGACGTCAAAGTCGTATTTTACACCTTCGAAAACATCTGTACACAGAATTTCGTCTAATTTAGAACATATTAATTTTTTTCTGAAGTTTCAAAGGGACACCGCTTGGAATTTCGAAGAAAATCGAAATGATCGGAAGTACGACTTAGTACACATCAAATTAAACCTCCTCGAGTGCAGATTAGGGATAAAATAATCTCGGATACGAGACACGGTTCATCGAGGAAATATTCAAGTGAGAAGGTGATTAGTGGTTCTTGACGAATCGCTCTGGTACACTATAACATCCAAACGAGGCAAATTTCACAAATTTTGACGTCAAAATCGTATTCTACACCTTCGAAAACGTCTGTACACAGAATCGCATCTGATTTAGAACATATTAATTTCTTCTGAAATTTCAAAGGGGTAAATTTTGAGGAAAATCGAAATGGTCGGAAATACGACTTGTTACACATCAAATTAAAGCTCTTCTCGTGCAGATTACGGATGATATAATTTTGGGTACGAGACACGGCTGATTGAGGAAATATTTAACGAGAAAGTGGAAAATGCTAATAATCTGAGATATTCAAGATGAAACTTGAATTTAAAAAACGGGGATTTGCTTATGATACGAAAAATAGCAGAAACGTTCGGATCATAACAGTTAAATATAAATATCCATTTCCGATTATCTCACCAGGCTATTCTTAACAAATATACATATATCATCTATAACGCAGAAACGTTTCAAATAACTTCTCTCTATACGTATGTTACCCCGATTGTTTAAACGAATCCTTTGATGTACAAACATCTGTAGAAGATAGAAATGTTTGACTTTTAAATCCATTAGGAAATACACACTCTAATATTTCGGGAATATCTACGGTTTATATACTTTACGAGATTTCTAAAGCGACGAAGATGAAACGAAACCCGTCGGAGATGACGAAAATACGGAAATTCCTTTTTGTATTTAAGTTGCTTTTGCGCGGTTATACAGGCGCATAAATTAGGCATTTGAAGCGATAAATCGACCAATTGTTGATATGTATATGTGTGCGTGTGTATGTGTGCTTTGTGATTCACTTTTCTAGAAAGAGGTCGGTGTTATTCAAATGGCAACCTGATCGGTTGATTCCGGAAAATGTTTGGCATAAAATGTAAATTTGTGTCAAGGGTAGCGTTTTCAAGTTTACAATCTTGATGATCGAAGGGCGAGTGTTAAATGTTACATATTTCTGACTTTACTAGGGCGAATATGTCCGAGATGGAATTTTTTCGCAACCATTATACAGGGTGTAACTGGGAAAATGGTATAAAGTTTGTCCAAAGGTAGGTAACTAAAATATACTCAATATTTGCTTAATAAGCGTAGCGTCCTAAACGAACGTACGTTGGCAAGATATTTATAATTACAGTTTTGAGTCCGGCCCTGTTATACAATTGTAGCGAGTTTCCAATATGACTAACAATCAGATCATTGATAGAGTAAGCATAAATAGTTTATGAATAAACGGCCCACTTCAAATTTGCGAATTTCTCACATTGCTTTCACAGTACATTGTACATGTTATCTACGGTTTATTAATCATTTTACTTTCAAGATTTTTACACATCAATCGCTTAAAACTATTATTGTCAAACAAATCTAATTTTGGGCTTTTCTTGTGAAACTTCCTTTGTTTTCTTGACTTTACATTGTTTACCAAAAAAATAAATCCTTTTGAAGAAAAAAACATTTTTATCATTACCAATAGAAAATCGTCGAACTTTTCAAATATAGGCCAAGTTCATGCAACCACAATGAAATAAACATCTGTCTGTTTTTCTGTAATAGGGACAGATAAGCATTATTCACCTGTGGATAATATGCTATTTACTGGCAGAGCTATTTCAATGAAACCATATGCTTACATTGCAGAATACCCGAATACAGACAGAATGCCCGACTATTCATTTCTACTTTTAAAAATCCCTTGCCTCTCAAATAAACGTCTACGAGAAACACAGTACCGTAATGTAAAAATGCAGGGGGCCAAAATTCTATTAAAATTAAGCGTTAATGCGTGATTTGCCATTGTCTTTGCTGATTACGTTAACTATATCATACCAGTTTTACCATATTAATAAATTAACCATTTTCACAATTACACCCTGTATAGGTACTATTTAATTTACTTTCTCTTGATATAGTAGATGATTGGTGGAAATTCTAGCAAACACTTCCCAGAAAATGTTTCACCGTCTATATCCGTCCTTAGTAGAAATTATTAAAGACAATTGCCGTACACATCGCATCTGTATAATGCCTAAACATTTGAATGAATTATAAACGTTACAAAATGTTTAGAAAATCCAAATTCCCAGCAAATCATGTACTTCCTCCGCAAATTAGGAATTTATCAACTTTTCCAGCAAATACCTGGCTTGAAAATTATTCAAGCCATCAATCAACGATAATAACCAATAACACCCCTCCCCCTTCCTCCTTCCCCCTATTCCCACTAACGATATCCATTTCAATACGAAACCTGTACCTGTATTTATGTGCGTGCGCCTGAACTCCATAATTCCAACTCGACTCAAAAATTATCATCGTATCCCCCGACCGTGATTACGGAACAATTGCGGAATTATGCATTGAATTGTCCGCGTATTTACATAATGGCCGGACGTGCATCGATCATGGAGTTCAGACGCGCATCGCAATGAATCAATATTAAATTGTTCCCATTATTACATATATGTACCCTACGTACGTACATAGTAGACAGATACATGAGGCAATGATCAGGTCGCATCCCAAGTCCATTATTCACTCTCGCTGTACTACGTCGAGTTCGATCGATGTTTATAATAGGTTTGGTACGTGTACGAATTAATTCCCTTTCGTCCGTTTCCAGAAATTAAACTATAGGTACGAATTATGTCAGTTAGGAATTATTCGATGTAAATTAATTGATGTTAGTTTAAATTTTTCGTCGATGTTCGTACGGATCACTTTATTCCATCTCCGACTATTCGAGCTACCTAATCATTGGGTATGGCTTCTGCATCTTTACTTAGGTTGATTTTCGACAAAGTTTTTCTAAAATTATTATTTTACTTAGTAGTTGAAGTGAGTATTGTTCTATGCTATTGTCCATAATCTTTTTCAATACAAATATTTGATCCGTTACTGATCTATTTTCGGGGAATCAACATTGGTACTGGCCTATTTCCTTTTGTGTCACATCGCTTAGTTTACTTCTTGTTGCCGTTGCCGTTATTTTGTACACAACATCCATCAGGGTTATGCCTCTGTAATTTTCACACACGGCTTTGACTTCTTTTTTGTGAATTGGGTACATCAATGATTCTCTCCGTCTCCTTGACACCGTTTTTTTCTACCAAACATTTGGAATAATTATATTTTATTATTTTCTCGATCTTTCTTCATTTTCTATCAGTTTCCCTTTCTCTGGGAAGTCTTCTCTATTTAATTTTGACTCTCACTAGCATACGATCTGTAAAATTGTGAGGTTTTTCCACTTTTCTCTTTTTCTCTTTCGTTTGAAACCATCAGCAAGAAACCGCAAGAACTCTGTAAGAAAACGCAGGAAATATTTCGACCACCAAGTGACTATCCTAAGTGAAAATTACGAAGTAGAGGCTACCTCGCCCCTTCTTCTCAGCTTTTCTAACAACTTTCTTCTCGCCTCATTTTCTTTCTTAATCGCCAAGTATTTCGACCACCAAATTGGTGATTTTCAGTGGAGAATACGAAGTAGAAGAAACTTACTCCTTCTGCTCGGTTTTCCTGATAACTTGTCTTTTGCCTCATTTTCTTTGTCAATCCTCATTTTATTCTGAGCTTAATTAACAGCATACGATAGCTGCCACGGAAACTCAAGAGAAGGGGGTAACGATAATTGAATTCAGACTGAAATGACAAAAAAAAAAACTTAGAGGAAGGAAGCTGACAAAAAGACTCAATGGAAGGAAAATAAAACTAGTGGAAAGGACTCGATTCACAAGAAAAGCAACAAAGAAACTGTCGAGGAAAGACTGTCAAGAAAACTTCAAAGAAAGAAACTAATACGAAAATTCTGTAGAGGAAACTGAAACCGGCAAAAACATTGAAGAAGAGATTGTTCTTAAAAAGTATTGGTAAAGAAACTCTGAAGACAAATCTGTCAAGAACCCGCGCAAGAAATACAAGAAAATGAACCTACTAAAAACACTGAAGAAAAGGTTTGATGCAGAAAAGGATTGGCAAAGGAACTCTGAAGAGGAAGCTGTTAAGAAAACGAGGAAGAAAGAAGCTGCTGTAAAAGAAAATGAAACTGGTAAAAACACTGAAGAAAAGATTGTATTCAGAAAAGGATTGACAAAGAAACTCTGAAGAAAAAGTGTCAAGAATATTCTAAAGAAAGAAGACAACAAGAAAATGCTGTAGAGAAAAATAAAATTGGCGAAAACACCGAAGAAAAGATTGGATTCAGAAAAGGATTGGCGGAGAAACTTTCGAATTCGGAATAAAGAAACTAACAAGAAGAAACTGTAGCAAGATAAGAAACCTAGTAAAGAAAACTTGCTACACAAGAACAACAGCAATGAAACTGTCAAAGAAAGTGTACAAGTAAAAAGAAAGAAGCTCTGAAGAGAAAACTGTTAAAAAGTTCAGGAAAAAGAAACTGACGAGAAGATTCGGTAAAGAAAGGAAACATTGGTGAAACAAACTGACAAAATACTCGATTCAGAAGAGAATCGGACAAGAAACCTAAGAAAAAAAAATCAGAAGAAAAATACTGAAGATTATTAAAAAGAAGGTAATTAGCGAGATAATTGAAAATTTTTTTCAATTTCAGTCACTCTTTTCTTCTGAGCTTTATTGACAGTTTTGTTCCGCTCTCGAGGTTTCTTCTTCTTAATATCTTTTCCCGCTTGAAATCTGAAGCCTCTCGGAAGTGGAGTGCAAACGCAACGAGGAAGGCAGAAGGCTAGTAAACGAATCGGGAAACAAAAACCGCTAAAAGCTCACAAAAAGAAACTAACAAGAGAAATCACTAAAAGCAGATCGGCACGGAAATGTTCCCGTTCCTTTTTGGAGTTACCTGACAGTTTTTCTCCTCAATTCTACTCACCTTTTCCCGTACTTTGGTGTCAGTTTTCTTGTTATTACGAATTTATTTCTCCTCATTGTTAGTTTTCTTGACAATCGTTTCTTCCGTTTGAATTTTGAGCTTCTTCAGTATAGTAGAAAACTGGTACAAAGGCTCTAAAAAGACGGAACTAGGTTAGGAACTGGGAACATGAAGAATCTGCCAAGAAAACTGGTAGGAAGTCTCGACGTAAGCCAGAAGGAATTGGTACGAAAGTTAACAAAAATATTGAACTCAGGAGAAGACCAGCAAAGATTTTTTCTGTAAGGGAACAATGCAAATGAAGTGATCATTAGAGCACATGTCAGCCCTTTCTCTTGTTCGGTATTTGTCAAACTTTTCTTCTTCCTGTTGATATCCTGGAACATAGGTAGCGATAAGCATTGTTGGACTGAGCCTTGCCCGATACCAAGATGCGGTGTAAAACCTACAGTCCAGCCGACTATAACTGCCCAGAACGAGTCTCGTTTGGTCGGAGTGATGTTAAGACTGTAGAAAATTGTGATACTTCCACGTCTAATTAATTTCAAATTTATTTACTCAATATCTAGTCGATGTCCTTCATAGGCGCGGCTGAAAATCGTTCCTAATCCGGCAACAGTTGATATTGCCAGATATAAAACGGCAATTGCACGAATTGGAGAGTATCGGTCCAAACTATCGTTTTTAGTTCGCCGATGGTCGTGTAAAGATGCAAGTGGCGCAGATTATCGGATTAACTACATGAAGATCGATTGGAGTTGCTGAAAGGAGTTTTAATGTCTGTATTGCCGTTTTGTATTGTTTCTTGGATAAGAAGGTTGGTCGAAGGACATTTAGTGAAATATTTCGAGAGATATAGAGTGCATTTGAAAAATCTTAAGGATCGGTAGAACTTCAGCTATTGCTATTTCGGAAACTTAAAGCTTAAAGTTGAATGTTGTGCTGTTGTACCGTTTCAAATTTGATTTTGGTTAAAAGAATATATTAGACCAAAGTTTCCAAATTCTATTTTCCAAATTTCCAAATTTTCTTCTACAATTTATCGACCACCGTATATTTCTTGTTGCCGTTGGGTGGGGTATCGTTCGATGACTGTTGGACGTGAAATCGACTTTTAGGGTAATTTTCCCGTATCACCAAGATCTGCAGAATGGAGGTTGATTCGGAAATTCACGTGAGTAATTACGCGAAGTGTATGAAGTACCGTTCTACGACTGTTGTTAGGTAGACGAAATTTGGTTCTACGGTTCAGTGTGATACAGGAAAATTACATATATAACAAAAGTGTTAGGACAGTTTTCACAACCACTGTTAATAACCATACTTAGTGTACCTGGACTCAACACTGGAAAGTGAAGTTATGCTGACTGGAAGAAAAGAAAACAGCTGTCTCATTTGCCAGAACTGCCAACCTAATAACATTTGATTTTATTGTAAGTTTCAATGTAATAAAATGCACACATATTAGATAAAAAATTAACTTTTCACAAATTGAATATTAAATTGTGAAAAATTGATACAAGTTTGTTATTATCACTTTCGGACTCAACACGTCAGAAAATATAAGAATTAGGTATAACTATTGAAATTTTTTTATTTTTGGCCTGTGTTGTTGTTTAAAAGGAGAAAATGTATCAACATCCTCCAAAATTGTCGATTTCAGAATGCACTTCAATCGCTTTAGAGCTTGTATTGTTTCGTTGGGTGAAACTTCGATAACTTAAAGCACATCATAGAATTGTACATACTCAAAGGTATCAAAAAATCGTAACTTTCAACAAAATTGTTTTCGTTGCAATAATTTCGTTAGAAATGAATAGAAAGGCAGACATCTACATACATAACTCTCGAACGAACGATCTACCACTGAGGCTCGTTTGTTAGGCAACTCTCACAGAAAATTGTGCAATGGCTGCACTGCAGGACCACATTGCAAACTACAGCGCAAATGCTAAAAAACCTTGCTAACAGTGGTTTGGTGTAACATATACAGATATTTTGGAAATCGTTCCTTATTGTTCCAAAAATTGTGCTTTCATAGAACGAGCCAGGTATTCTTACTTTACCAGATGTAGATTGGATGTAACTTCACAAACATTTGTCAATTCTCGTTTAGTTTCAAGAAATTGTTCGTTAAAGAAAAAGCTGCATGCTTGCATTCCCCTAATTAGTCTTTGTGAAACGTTTACAAACATTCGGAAATTCTGGTATCCACATTTTTTCTCTGTTGCAAACTCAATAAGCTTTCGTCCGTTTTGATTGCTCACAATGAAACTAAAGCTTTCAATTTTCTTTGTTACAGATTTGCGTTTAGAAGATTCTGCCCTGTATACTTGCACCGCCACCTCCGAAAGCGGCGAGAGTTCTTGGGCTGCGACCTTGAGCGTAGTCGAAGGAACCTCCGTACCGCTCCATAGAAGCCCTGATCCGTCTACGTTCCCGCGAGCACCGCCGACTCCACGGATCTTAAACGCTACCGAATCCAGCATCAGTTTGACGTGGGAAAGCGACGATGAAGACCCCGGCCTGGTCGGTTACACCGTCGAGTATTGGAGCCCCGATTTGCAGACCGGTTGGGTCGTAGCCGCGCATCGATTTCCCTATCCCTACATCGACGTGCGCGAATTAAAACCGGACAGTTCGTACGTTTTCTTCGTCCGCGCGGAAAACGCGCACGGTTTATCGCCCGCGAGCGGCGTAAGTGCGGTCGCGAGAACTTTAGCGAATTCTCGAACGGTATTGAGATCAGGAATTGGATACGGCCAGGACTATGTTGAGTACGAAATTGGTCGAATTGACGGACGCTCGCCCGTTAACTTCGAGTTCGATCGAACTGTCGTGGAGTTTAAGCGCCCCCGATTACGTCGAAGGTTTGTACATAAGATTTCGGGAACTTTCCGGCGGGTCGCACAATTATAATATCTTAACGGTGCTAAATACGCATAGTAGCAGTTACGTCGTGACGAACTTGAAAAAGTACACCAAGTACGAGTTCTTCATCTCGCCCTTCTATAAGAGCGTCGAAGGGCAACCGTCCAATTCGAGAATCACGCAGACTTTCGAGGACGTTCCGTCCGCCCCGCCGGATAGCATAACGGCTGGCGTTTTCAACGATACGGCCGGTTGGGTGCGGTGGTCGCCGCCTCCGCCGCAGCATCACAACGGCGTCATCCTCGGATATAAAATTTTAATCAAAGGGGTGGAGTGCGCACGTTGCAGATGAATGCCAGTACGACTACCGCGTTGATCAGCAATTTAACAACCGGTGCTCTTTACAATGCAAAAGTCGCCGCCTTCACCGGCGTCGGTTCGGGCCCGTACTCGAATGCCGTGCCGCTATTAACGGTGCCCCGAGCCCAAAGTCCGAGGACTTTGGATCCGTTAGTGCCCCTCGTGCGACAGACGTGGTTCGTGGTGCTCTTAGCGACGATAGCATTGCTTTTATTAGCGGGAACCGGAGGATTGTTGTATTTGAAGAGGAAACAATCCTTGAGCAAGCAACTGGGGCATTTGAACGTGCCCGTGGTCAACGCAACCCAATTGAATACCAAGGAAAGTTTATGGATCGACAAGGGTTGGAGGGCGGCGGACTACGACAAGGACTCCTCGATGCCTCTAGCCCAACCGGCCGATTACGCCGAAGTCGATACTCGCAGTCTATCGACCTTTTACAATTGCAAGAAGAGCCCCGATAATCCGACCCCGTACGCGACGACGATGCTTTTACCTCCGCCCAATTGGTCCGAGATCATCCCGCCGCCCCCGGACCATCCGCCGCCGGAATGCCCGCGCGATAATAACGCGCCGTGTCCGCCCCCGCGAGGAGGAAGCAGTTGCGGGAGCGGCGGCGGATACGCCTGCTACGCCGTCCACGTTCCTAGCCATTCCGGCAGCCAGTGCAGTCGCGTAGCTCAATATCCGAGAACCGGTTCCTGTAACAATTGCGACGCTCACTGTTCGCTGGCGAGCGGAAGTTCCGGAAGACGTTCGAATCCGAGAGGTCACTGCCACGCGCCTCACAATTGCGACAGCGCGAAGATCTGGGGAAATCAACATTGGGAGGACGGAGACGCCGACGTGGAAACGGACAGACATTCTTGCTCGAGCAGCCACGATACCACGTGCTCTTGCAGCGAATCGTCCTGTCTGTACGCGGAAGCCGGACCTTCAGTTAACGTGCGACCGATTCCTCAACACTGCCAGATGAAACGGTGCGTCAAGTAGACGAGGACGCGAGAATCGCGTCTTTTTGCGTGTGCTTGTTTCGGTGATACTTAATCTCTCTGAAGAAGGGGTTATATCCACTTAGGATCGGAAGAAAAGAGTATTTTCATGATTTTTCATACTCCATAATCCTGATATTCAATCAGAATAAAGCAGGGCCTAATCATTAGTAGAGAAACTTGGGGTGGATAACGACGAAGTTAAAATTATGAGGTCTGTGAAATTGGCACCGCAAAAAAATCCTTGGAAATGACATATTTTTTGAGCACGTCACAAAATAGTTTTGTTTGACCACTCTTCATTACCGAACATCAATAATCGATTATAAAATATCCCTCGTTCGTAGCAAATCGATTGACCACTTTTGACCACTGCTTAGAATTTTGATAAAGTCCAATAAACACTATTTATTCATAAGAATTGTTCAGCAAAATGGATATTTTCAGATTGGTAGTCAAAACCGTTTAGATAATCATTTGGTCAGGTTTGACCATCTCATGAATTTTTAGTTGAGTTTTGACCACAAAATAGTTTTGTTTGACCACTCTTCATTATCAAACATCAATAATATATTTATTAAATTGTTTGGCAAAATAGATATTTTCAGATTGGTAGTCAAAACCGTTAAGATAATCATTTGACCATGTTTGACCATCTCATGAATTTTTAGTTAAGAGTAACAGACATTATTTATATATTGAAAAAGGTTACTCAATGTAGATATTCAAAGATTTGAGGTCAAAACCCTATCGTTTGACCACGATTAACCATCGCTTGAAATTTTATTAGGGCATAACAGAAATTATTTAGATACTAGAATTAAAGTCGATACTGAGCTTAACCCCTTGCACTATTTTCACGAGTCTGACTCGTGATGAAAATTTTAGGCCAAACTTGAATATCACGAGTCAGGCTCGTTGTTCAATTTCACGGCAAACGTGGATATCACGAGTCAGGCTCGTAATCGACATTTCGGGCCAAACATGAATATCACGAGCCGTGCTCGTGGTCTTAATCTCGGGCCACCAGGAACGCCTGAATGAGGTCTTATCTCTTCTTTCCTTTTCTTGAATGAATGGGTATTTTATATCTTGTTGTTTTTTGAATTTTGCAAGAGCACCACCGCGTGAAGTCAACACGAGCACGCCTATCTCGCACTCATTGTCAGTCGTAAGAATGGTCGTAAGATGTGTTCAAAGTTCCGACACTCAGTCTTCGCCGCTTCGACTCTTTTCGGGACCACTCAGGCGCCCGAGTTTGGCACGGCTGATTGTGAATTTCGGCGTAGTGCAAGGGGTTAACAACGTGTAACCATGTTTGACCACCTCATGAAATTTTTTCCTGATGTATAAAAATCATGTGTTACATACTAACAATTTTATTGTTTAAAACCCATTTGTACCCGCTGTACTCATTTGGGTACAGTTTACCGTACTAAAATGAGGACCGCGGGTTAACCAACTATATATTTTAGGTCCGAACGTCGATACTGTACAGAAAATCGTTTGACTACGTTTGACCACTACTTGAAATTTTTTCAAGCGTAAAACAAACAATTTCTTCATAAAAACCATTCAGGAACAATTATTATTTGTTAATAAAAATCTCTTAACTTAAAGAGATATGAAAGGATCGGAGCGCAACTTCGCACTAACCATTAGAAATATACTGTTCAGACTTGAATCTCTTAGTACAAAATTCGAACACTTTGTACACCTTTTAAAAATCAACAGCTATCGCGAAAAAAACTTTATTTTAATCTTCCATTTCTAAATTTAATAGGAATCATTTCATAAAAAAACTTAAAAAATAAATTTACTTCGATTTATACATTCTTTAGGGAATATACAATCGGAAAATATAATGAGTGACTTTTTCGATTTTTTCTACCGACCTAAGTGGATATAACCCCCTTAAAATGCGGACTAGCGGCCTGTCCGATACATATCTACATATAACGTGAAATGAGAAAAGAGAAACGAGGCATCGCCGATGACGAAACGGACTCTCTCATATCAATCGACGACTAGAATCTGTGTCCTAATTCTTGAGTTAACTAGTCCGATAGTTGTTTAGTTACCAATTTCCTTTTTAAAATGAGGCACTCGAACCACCGTCTTCCTGCAAAATCAAGAAAAATGGAGAAAAACAGGAGAAGGGGGAAGACAAGAACGGGCCATCCCTCTCGTCGGAAGCATCACAGAAGTAACAGAACGATGTGTCGTTACGGAAACGAAATACAGAAATAATAGGGACAATAGTTTTATTATCGTAGTTGTATTTATAGTATTATCATCGATTTCTTTGATTTTATTTTATGATTATCGTAAACGAACGATCCATCACTATAATACCGTATGATTTTCCTTTCGATTTTATTCGCTTTCTTGTAATATAACCAAAGAACTGTCTGGACCCAACAGGTACCATCCAATACAATCTCAGACTGAATTCCTACTTTCCTTAGCAATACTAACCGTTTGTATCCTTTACGAGTAGTTTTTATATAAATTGTGATTTAGGATATAATAAAGAAAAAAAAAGAAAGTGAAATAATTTAAACAAGAGACGTGTATATAAATTTTGTGAGCTTGTATATATGAATTGTTACTACAATGGTACATATATATAATGACTATTTGTAAGTTTTTGTAGAGACATTGTGTAAGATATGATGTAGATATTTATTATTTTTTTGTTCTGTTATTTATAATTAAATAAAGTGGTACTTATATATAAAAACCGAAATGTTTTCGTCTTTTTTTCTAATTCGCAACACGAGAGATATCGACACCGAAGAGGAAGCACCGCGTTTATGAAAACTACTAGCACAATGAAATCACAACAAACTTTGCAAATATATAGTGTGTCCCCGGATTGACTTCACTATAGGTACAACTGATCAAACATTTTGGAATCTTGTTTTAATGTTTTGGGATGCGAATTTGAAGCACATTTTTACTTTTTAACAATCCGTCATGACAGTTAATAATAATAATAAACAAACTTTATTGTCCAACAGGTAACCCATTAACAGGACAAAAATTAATAAAAGTAAAGTAGAAATATGTTGGCATATACACATAACAGTAATCCATACAAGGAAAAAAAAATAAAAATATATTCAATTGAAGTAGTATGTAAAAATTAAAAAGTATATATACATATGTAATGAAATCTAAACACAAGACACTACTTCTGCAAAATGCTTATTCCCATTTCGGCACATGTTGTAAATAGGTGAGCGCAGCAAAACATTTGTACGGGCAGACGGCAGATAAAATTCAGAAGCAGAGCGCGCTGCAAACCTAGGCACATTGATACAAATCCGTGAAAGTAAATATGGACAGTCACTGTTATTAGTTAATAGTTTACTCAAGAATCGCGCACTTTGATATTCCCTTCTATTCGCAAGTGAATGTATGCATGTTTAATTGACTCATAATGTCATCTAGGTTGCAACCACGTTCAGGGTAATTTCTAGTTGTTTTAAAGTTTGCAAAAAATCTTCGTTGTATGTGTTCCAAAGCATGCGAGTGTGTTGTATAGATTGGACACCAAATCAAGTTTCCATATTCCATCTTGCTGACGAGAAATGCAAACTACAATAACTTAATAACCGTAATATCCGTAAAATCCGGACACGTTCTCATTATAAATCCCAACGATTTAGATGCAGACTTTATCAGTTGATTAATATGTGGAACAAAGGTAAATGACGCATCAAAAAAGAACTCCGAGATCAAGAAAGCTGTCGGGGCTTAATAGTGATGTATCACATAGATAATAGGCGTAATCCAGCGGGTTAGTTTTTTTAGTGTACGTTACTTTACAACACTTGGAAATATTCAAATGAAGTTTATTTCGTCCACACCACTGGATCCATGATGTCCAAGTTACTTTGAAGAAGCGCGGCGTCATCCTGTCCAGTGATGACAGAATAAATTTTTAAGTTGTCAGCATAAGCGAGAGCTGGACACGTTAGACTTCCAAGTAAATCATCCAAATATAGTAAGAAGAGTAATGGTCCTAGATTACATCCTTGAGATACTCCTGAGGACACACAATACTCCTGTGACGTAAATCCGTTATAATACACATATGCCATCCTTTTTTGCAAGTATGAGCTCATCAAAGCTAATAAAGAAGAGGAAAATCCAAACGAATCCATTTTAATAAGTATAAGGTGGTTTATTGTGTCAAAAGCACGAGATATACTCAGTGTAGATTACATCTACCTGGCCTCGATTATCCAAAAATCGCTAATATATTGTGTGATAGTGGATAAGTTCGTTATTGTGGAACGATCTGACATAAATCCATATTGTAATGGCGACAAATACGTATGGACACCAGCGTAAATGGAGTTATATAATACTTGTTCGTATAACTTAGCGAAATTCGACAGTACGGAGATTGGTCGATAATTGCGCAGTTGGTCTTTATTACCTCTCTGGTAAGCAGGAATGATCCTAGCTCTTTTCCACATGGTAGGAAATATATTAGTTCGCAAGCTAAGATTTATCAAGGTTGTGAGAGGTTTAGCGAAGGCTTTGCGGCAATGCTTCACCACACAGGCTGGTATATGATCGTCACCAGCAGTAAATTTGTTACTAAAACGAGACATAATAAATAGGAGGCTATTCTCGGTAACAAAGTCAGGTTGTACTGTTACTCCGTAACACATTTACGCATGCTCAAATATGACAAATCCCATAAAACAATCTGTACTAAGGCGCATGCGCAAAAAATAATTCTAAAGATTTCATTGCGCAACGAATAATATAAGAATTGATTCAGAACGAACAGCATGTAAAAAAGTTTACAATAGATTTGTTAGCCAAAACAGTGTTTTAATCTCCCCGCACTGCAATACATTTGCACATCATAAAAGCATTTTTTACCGTCGCGAAGTACAAGGAGATTCCAAGTAGCGCGACCAAACATTTTATGGTCCTTCGAGCCGGATGGAAGTTGTTATTCCAGATATTCCAATCAGAAAATCACCATTGCAACTATCCCAGTGCGAGGAGTATTATCCCAAAAAAGAAAAGCAATCATCATCGTTATTCCATCGCAACCGAGAAGACGATTACATCAAACAACGTCACAGCATACCAAGTGGTTATTTTATTACTACAACCGTAAGCATTACTTTATTTCCTTTTATTAATCCAACGTCCTAACCATATTGGTATAGTTACTCGATTTATATTTAAAACAAACATTTTCATTAATCAAACATGGTGAGACTCAAGGGACGAGATTAAATCATTAATTAGAACGCGCGGTATCGCGTAAAGGGTAGGTATAACTCGTATAACAAATTTTTTCCTAGCAAATGCAAGCGCAGATATGGATGAAACAGAGGGTAGAAGGCAAAAAAATTAGAAGAATGCTATCAGGAATCTCAAAAAGATTCAATGCAGCACTTGAATCATTAATGGAAGATGATTCTCAATATAATGAGGATCATGAGGGATGTAAGAATTCAATTCGAAGATCAGTATTATTCATGTTTTAAGCTTATAAATAAACGTCTACGCGAATTAAGTAGGCCAATATCTTCTTCTAATATTTCAAATACAGCAACACCGGCAACGGTAACTATTAAACAGGCAAGTAATTTATTACCCAAAATTGAGATACCCTCCTTTGATGGAAATCCACTCCATTGGCATAGTTTTCACGATTCTTTAAGAATTTTAATTACATGACAATGATGACATCTTACCTGTTCATAAATTTTTATATATTAAAAATGCCCTTCAAGCGCTCATTATGCAATTACTGAAAATTTAAACGCCTCTAACTGAAGTAATTATCAGGTGGCATGGGAATCGCTCACAAAAACGATGTAATAAACCACGACAAATCATTCAATTGCATTTGGATTCATTTTTTGAACTGCCTGAAATTCATAAGGATACTCCTACAAATTTAAAAACTCTTTTAGAAAAAGGCGCAAATCCACGTCAACGCACTGAAGGCATTAAATCAACCTGTAGATCAATGGGATACAATTCTTGTCTACAACATTGTTAGAAAACTCGATAACAACACGCGTCGCGCATGGGAACGTACGCTTGACAACGAGGAAATGCCAACGTTTGATCAGTTAACAAAATTTCTCGTTAAACAAGCAAGCCCGTGGTGACGAATTTAAGACAGCGCAAATCGATTTTAGTAAATCAAAGTCAAATCATTGCCCTTTGGGAGAAAGAGAGATAATAATCAATCATTTATCGGCACACAAGCTAAGAATCAATGCTTCATTTGTAATCAAACTCATCCAATTTTTACATGCAGTAAATTTTTGAATTTAAATGAAAGAGAGAGATATAATGCAGTTCGAAAGGCAGTAATTTTTGCATTAACTGTTTAAAAAAATAATCACACAACAATTCAATGTCGTCTTAATGGCTGCAAAAATGTAGTCAGAAGCACAACACACACTTTACACTTTTAATGAATCAAAACAATCTCAAGCCTATAATTCATCAAACAGTACTAATCAAAATAAATCTATTGAATCTCAAAACAACACTAATGCTAACACAGAAGGTCAGGATAAACAGCTGCAAGTTGCTTGTCCTGCTTTTCAATAATTCCTGAGATTTTATTAGGCACAGCACGTATTAAAATTTTAGACAATAATAAACAAGAACTTTATTGCAGAGTACTTCTTGATGGAGGCTCACAAAACCAATTTTATTACGGAAAATTTAGCCGAGAGGTTACAATTAAAAGAAAACAAAAATCCAAAAACCATTTTTAAGGCTAGGATTAGGTATCACAAACTCACAATATTCGGTAAGCACTACGATAAGGTCGTGTGATAATCAGTATGCAGCGAACATTACATTGATCGCACTGTCCACTATAACTGGTCTGTTACCTGCGAAAACAATTAAACACAAGACGATAGAAATACCTGAACAATTCGCATTAGCAGATCCAGAATTCTTTAAGCCAGCTAGAATTGACGCTCTGCTTGGCAATACAATATGTTATCATTTATTGAATTCAGGTAAAATATATTTATGTAATAAATCAATAATTTTACAAGAAACACAATTAGGATGGTTAGTGGTATTTAACATTTCGAAAAACATTCCTAAACAATCAGTCACATCAGATTGATGCTTCGTATCAACTCTTGACAATCAAATTTCAAAATTTTGGCAAATAGAAGAGGTGAATAAAATCAAATATTATTCTGACGAGGAGTCAGCTTGTGAGAAACACTTTTGCGATAATATCAAACAAAATGCAAATGGTAGATACGTCGTAAAATTACCATTGAATCATAAAAAACAAGAGATCGGTAGTTCATACAAAATCGCTTCAATTCGTTTTTATTCGTTGGAGAAGCGGTAGCTTAGGAATTTGTAACCTGGTCAACAAAGGGCAACACGCGGAATTTTTAAGTGAATATTTAAAGTTGGGTCCACATGAGTGATATTACTATCACAGATAATAAACAGGAAGGTTATTATTTGCCGCATCACGCTATA